>CM068827.1:80293176-80305676 GCA_028554795.2 Sinohyriopsis cumingii
CTGTATTTAAGATTTGATGTCATTGTTCATTCAGTGTATAATGGTGTTATTTTATATAACGAAGGCTATTGAAATTTTTAAAAATTTTGTACAACTCTGACAAAACTGGTCATTCTTCAGAAAACTACATTGAGCTATCACCTTCATTTTAACATCTTTTAAAAAATTGCATGGAAAAAACCCAACAAATATTGATTTTTTGGAACAAGTTGTGGTGAATGGTAAAGACTCTGCGTTGTGTTTAAAATACTGAAAATGGCATTAAGTCTTGTAAAATGAAACCAAAGTAATTGTATTAAATTTATTTGACAATCTGATTTCAGATAAAACCTATCATACTGTTTTTATTTTTTTTTTTCTTTTACCCATCATTTCATAGCATTGTTATTATATACCCTGGTGTAAGGCAATCTTGTACACATTTATGGCTCCCCTGAATAGTGTTACAGAGACGAACCATTGTATTAACACTTTACCTCGGAGAGTGCATGGCTTTTTAGCCCTTTGAGATACATGTAACAAAGTTACCCAGTGCAGTGAGCTATAAATAGAACACCTGTTACCTATTTGACTCCATACACATAGGCCTGCCAGTTAACTGTTATAGCATGGTAGTATATGTTAAGTTCAACATCAGTTTTAACTATTTTACATTTTTGGTACACATCTATAATGTATAGAAAGATTTAAGTGTAAAATCCGATCATTAGAGTTGAGAGAACTTGTTCGCCGTCAGGTCAGTGAAGTTGCGTGACCTACTGTACCTGCCATTGAAGTTGATAACTTATAAAAACTAATTGCTGCCTACATCAATATCAGAGCCTTTGCTTAAGTTATTGAAGCTTTCATAGTTGTGATTCTAACCATGAAAACTCAAAAAAGTACTGAACACAATCCGCTGCCTCCATTTTGGAGAGTGGAGAATATGACCCGGTTACTTTAAATAGCAGATTTCGACCAGATCTTAAACACGTGATCTGATGTAATGGTCATTCACACCAATGAATGTAGTATCAAATAAGGGCTTTTTCCCTGAAGGTGGTTCTATGAAAACTCACAAAAAAATGGCTGATGTATGCGGCAGATGTCGAAAAGCATTTCCATGCAAATCGGGTAGAGGCATCCAAAGGCGTTTGCATGAGGTAAAGGGTTATGCTTCTGCCACACCACTGGAGGGTCATGTAGTGTTTCTCATGTCCATTGGTCCCATGCATCAATAGTATCCCCTCACACTACATCTTAATTTCGTTTGCGCTTAAAAAGATTTTAAACATTTTTCACGAATTGAAATTAAAAATTTAGTACAAAGATTTACATTAATAAGATCTTAGTATACTGATAGAGTTGTAGCCCCTGTTTGAGTAGAACTTTGTATCTCCATTTTGTTTCCACTCTATAACTTTTCAAGAATTAAATTCAGTACAAGGTGACCATGAAGACCATGCTCAAAGTGGTTTTCACCACTTTCTCATCGAGTTTGATGGAGTTATTGCCCCTATTTCACTTTGAAGTTTGCATGTCTTTTTCATTTCTGCTAAATTACTTTTGAATTACTTAATCGATACAAATCACATGAGGCTTTATATAAAAACTGAAATTGATAAATTTAGATTTTTGCAATTTTTTAGCAGAATAGTAAAGTTTTGGTCTCCGTTTGAATTTTACACTGAATGAGCTTTGGAGGTTTTCATAAATTAAAACCAAACTCAACAATTATTATTTACTTCTGAGAGAGTGACCAGCGTAAAGTTAAATTATTTGCATTGGTAACATGCACAGTGGATAATGCTAGTTTCATTGACTGTGACTCAAATTTCTATACATGTGGTAATTGTGAAACTCTGCAGTATCCAAAGCAGACAGCTGTCAGAATGGTTGTTCCCATTTGCTCGAAAACATTAGCTTGAACTGATCCAGTGTACAATAATGTTAGCAGTTACTAAAATAGGTAACATTAATTTTGTTCGAGTAGACCCAATACAATTATACAATGTGCCAAAATATGAATTAAAATATGTCAAAAAGTAAAACAAAATGTGATCTACTCCTTGAAGTCCAGGCATTGAAAATGGCAAAGGTCTATTGAGAGATGCACATTGGAAGCAATGCCAGGTTGTACAATTTGTAACTCAAATTGTTGTTGTTGTTGTTGTTGTTGTAGGGTTTGACGCCATTTTTCAGCACAAGATAGGCCATATATGGCGGCCAGTATAACTGGTGGAGGAAGAACCCTGGAAAACCCAGGAAAGAACCACCGACCCACGAGAAGCTACTGGCAGGCTTTCCCACGTTGTAACTCAAATTATACCTGTCCATCGTACATCATAATAAAGAGAATTAAATGTTAGTTTAACATTGCTAAGATTTATAAGGTTGTTGTTAAATGGCCAGGATAACCAGTGAGGAAAACGGGTGAATTTTTTGTTTATATTTTTGGTAAATCTGGTGGGAATTGTGGCCCATGCTTCACTTGCAGCTTTGTCACTTTATTTGCTTCGTGTTGGCAGTAGCATATATGTTATATGGACACATTTGTAGTTGGCTATTTCTTTTGCAGATGAGGATATAGCATTATTGTGTCAAGTGAGGAGAAAGCTGGAACAGGAGGAGAGCCCCATACACTTACGTCAGTGGCAAACGGATTGGCCGTTACATGAGCAGCAAATGGACTGGCCGCTGCCACAACCGGAACAAGAGGATCAGTATCAGCAGTTTTCCTCGGATCATGTATCCCAGCAATTAGGTAGATATGGATGTGTTGGCACTGTATAGCCAGTGTTGTGCTGATATGCCATTAAAGATAATGATAAATACATTTTTGTTGCACTTATGTTGACACTTTTAGTAAAGACCGCTCTGGTACCTTAAGTGGTTAAAGTGTCTGCCTTGGATGTGGTAGGTAGTGGGTTTGACTTCTAGCTGACTCATACCAGAGACTATAAAAAATGTTACTAGCAGCTGCCTTGCTAGGTGCTCAGCATTAAGAAGTTAGTGTTACGACTGGTCAGCATGGTGTCAGGGTAATGTAACTGGGTGGGACATGATGCTACATGTCTGCGGCATGATGCCTCAGTGCTAGACATCACTATACACTGCAGACATCATAATGATATGACTGAAAAGTTGTTAAAGCTATGTTAAAAAATCAAAATCACACACATACATGCTTTCAGTAAGAGATTGCTACGATTGCATGAACCCATTTATATAATGGATGTGAGGTCAGTGGAGCTTATTGGCATGGTCCTTCCTCTGTATCATTCATTCACAGATATTTTCCAGTTTCTTTTCAAAAACTAACTGACCTATTTGCATGAGTTTATAGGGAGCATTCTGGCATCAAAGCTTTTTAGATCTTTCAAACGATACCAGTCCTTAATCTAATATGCTCACTATTTCCAAATTAGAAAAAGATCAAAAAATCTTTTCTTTTAAAAAAAAAAGCAGATTTTGACAAAATTTGAAAGAATGTTTCCTGCTTTGATGGACTTTCAATTTTGTACAATTGCAGCCCATCAGATGTCAAATATTGCCACCAAACAACTTTCAAAGAAGTTGCCTAATAGAATTTGATGAAAATTTGACAGTAATAATCCTGGAATGAAGGGGTTTCAACTTGAGACAAATGATTCCAATCGGCCATTACTGTAAATAGAAAAACCTTGAAATGATTTCTGCGCTAAATGGAAGTCAACGAAATTTGACAGAAATAATCATTGAATGAACAGCTTTCAACTTTGTGCCAATAATATAGATCTGCCCTCACATATTTCTAACATTGCTAAAAGAATAAATGCCTTCATTGAATTCTCTTTAAAAAAAATTTCAACAAAATTTTGACATAGCATTCAGGCATAAAGGACTTGTTTTTTGCACAAGTGATTCCAATCTGCCTTCAAATATGGCTACCATTAAAATAATTGAAAACATTTAAACAGCTTAACTCCAAAAGCTTCTCAGCAGAATTTGACCAAGTTTGACAGAAAGCCTTTCAGCACATTGTCAAATGACGATGATTTACTATCAAATTTAGATGTAGATATAAAAAAAACATTGGAAAAACTTGGAAACATTTGTTTTCATAACATGTGATGAATCCATTTTTTACAAAGCATCCTACTGACCCAGTTTTTATGACCAATTGCTGTTGTATAAGTCTTAGTTGGACATCAGCTGGGCGAGCAATCTCTGCTTGTGGATTTTAATGAAATAGTTACTCTAATAACTGGGCTGCTGGGTCAGTTTGACATAGCCCTCCTCCCATTGTTTATCATTGTGAATTCAGTATATATGTCACAATATTATTATGATTACATTTAACAGTAATGTTCAGTTTGACTCCATGTCTTTTTTCAGGTGAAGAATTTGATCATCAGGGACGAGTTCACCAAGTGGCGGATATTTTGCAGAAAAGTCGTGAAATTCAGGACTCCCTAAAAAAATACATGGGCTATTATGAAAATGTTGACCATTTTGCGGAGACCAATGTGAGTGATCAGCAGGAAGAAAATACCTTTGTTCCATTTCCAGAAGATATGAATTCTCCTTATGGTGTTTCTGCAAATTCACTTGACCAGAATGAGGCTGGAAGTTTTGGATATGGTAAGTCTTGAAGTGGTACATTGATAGAAAGAATTGAATTTTTCTGATTTTGTTTTGGGGGAAATATTTTTACATATTTCTTCTTTTCTATCTTTTTAACTTAAAATTATATCCTTTCACGTGAATTCCTTTAATTGTAGAATTCAGAGTGAAATAAATTGATTAGTTTTGGAAATTCATTGATATAGTCACTTCTTGAGAAAGACTTAATTGTTGTCAACCTTGACTGAAGCTTGACTTGGCAATCACTTTGGCATCTGTATATTTGCCTATCTGTCTGTCTCTCTGTTAGCCTATCTGTCTCTCTGTGCACACTGTTAAATTTTTTTGTTGTCGTTTTGTTTTATTGGTTTTAGTGATACTTTTGATACATTAGAAGCCATATCGTGCAGAGGAAGTGGGAGCTAATGCCTAAGATCACACAGAGGCAGTGTACCCTGCTGGCCTGGGCAGGTATCGAACTGCAACCTCAATGAAAAGTTTTATGGTATGACCCCTATATCAATTATCCGATAGATGTCTTTCAGACTTTGTATGTAATTTTTATCTCCTCAAGATATCAAATGAGTTTCATTATGAGGAATGCTCATGCATATTAATG
This sequence comes from Sinohyriopsis cumingii, assembly GCA_028554795.2. Lineage (NCBI taxonomy): Eukaryota > Metazoa > Mollusca > Bivalvia > Unionida > Unionidae > Sinohyriopsis > Sinohyriopsis cumingii. The sequence goes on from CM068827.1 coordinate 80,298,380, forward strand.
AAGTGATCAAGCATCTGATTGATTGAGACTTTGAGCTGTGTTTCTGAAGAGAGGACATTGGCTGAAAGAAATGTCTTTTTGATTTTGATTATTATGGACATAATTAAGAATGCGTGGTGGCATCTTCAATAGAAAATGCATATATAAGAGAAGATGAAATCATTAGTGAAAATATTGCTGCATTTATTTTCAAAGGAGTGTAAAAGAAGACGGAAAAAATATAGACTCAAATGTCCAAAATAAATTATATCTGGAAACAGTCACTAGAGCACAAGGAATTCAAATTCTGGTATGAAAGGCACACAGTAGATTAGGCTCATAATGATGACAGGTGCTTTGTTTGTGGAGGTATTAATTTCTGCAATCAATATGCATTTTCCCAGAATCATATACTTTAAATCTGTTATTGTTTAGCAGATGATAGCATAGTTTGCTACAAATTCCTTGTTGACTAAATTAACCCTGTCCAGGACAGTGGTCAAGGTTGCTGTAGTGGACAAGGAATCATCCTTTACTCAAGAATGACTGATTCAGAGCACACAGCTGTAACTCAATATCCTTAAAACACACATTGTGTCCTAAAAGGGCATGAAAAATTTCATTATGCGTTTTCACTTGAGTTTTCTGCATTAAATATGCAAATAAACTACTTGTTCAAATACACAAAAATACTTTAAAAATGCTTTTTGGAAAGTATGATTAATAATAAATTCATAGCATAAGGATGAAGTTGCTAACATGATCAGGTTACCAGAGCTAATTAAACTGTATATATGGTATTATATATTGGGGAAAAAATTCCTGTTGAAGTGTCAAGACCATTAACAGTCAGTGTATTGTGATCAGCTAAAATTCAGCGTGAAGTTGAATCTTAGATGAATTCGTATAACAGGGACGGTACATATAGGAGCTGTAGAGGGTGACTGACAATTTATACATGGTTTAAATGACCTTGTTGATCACTTTATTCAAAGGGATAGAAGGACATGAAGAAAATATTCATTTTTTAAAGTGTTTATATCATTTAGCCCCTCTCTCGTTGACATGATGACTTGTTTCAGTGGTGTGAATCTGCATTTTGATACACTATCGGCAGAGAAAATATTGCAATTCAATGATGATATCTAACCGCACCTAATGAACATGTAATTTGTGAAGGTAGGTGACATACCTATCTAGCAATCTAGGAGACTGCATTAGGGATCATCTAGGAGACAGCGTTATGGATGGAGGGATATACCTGTAATAATGGACAGACAGATGACGGCACAGCATATATGAAAATATCACAATATGGATAATACTTTTTGCAGTATGAGGAGAATTACTTCATAAATAAGTATTATGGATGCAGAATAGTGGTATTTAAAGTGAATGAATTGAATAGTGGTATTTAAAGTGCATAAATTGAATAATGTGGTACATTATAGAGAATGAATAGTGATATTTAAAGTGAATGAATTGAGTAATATTGGTACATTAGTGTGAATGAATAGTGGTATGTAAAGTGAATAAATAGTGATATTTAAAGTGAATGAATTGATTAATATTGGTACATTAGTGTGAATGAAAAGTGGTATGTAAAGTGAATGAATAGTGGTATGTAAAGTGAATAAATAGTGGTATTTAAAGTGAATGTGTTGATTAATATTAGTATATTAGTGTGAATGAATAGTGGTATGTAAAGTGAATAAATAGTGATATTTAAAGTGAATGAGTTGAATGGGGATATTTAAAGTGAATGAATTAAATAGTGGTATTTAAAGTGAATTAATTGGCTAACAGATTTTCTTGTTGTGGGACATTAAAGCTTAGGGTTTCAAACTCAGTATCTTGAAGATCCAAAGCAAATGCTTTATAACAGTTAGTTAAGAAAACTTGGAATGTAGTTACCCATTAATAATGCTTATCAAGTAGCAAACAGCATAGACCCAGATCTACCAGCAATGTAATGCAACTGAAACTCTGGATCAGATCTGTTTGCAGCTGGGTGCTTGTGCACATGAGCATATATGGTATCATACAATTTGATAGTATGCATGTGTCTATCACCAGTCTTGAGTGTCTTGCACCAGGGATGAGATAAGTTCTAAGAGGTTATTCAACCTGGTAATTAGAACCAGTGCCTGTACTTGTTAAAGAGCTGTTAGCTGCCATATCAGCAGGCACCAGTTTAATTTGTATTGGCCAATTGCTGTGGGAAATGTTGGAGCAAATTCTGGATAAGAGAAGAAACAGTAGAAGCACTAAATATAGTTTAGTGATTCATTTACAGAGGAGATCTGGAGTTGGGAATGAAGGGGAGGTAATATTATGTAAGACTGTTTTGTATGGTGCTGCAAGGTTTTACCATATATACTCGCTTATACTATTTCTTCTATTAATAAAAAAAGACCAAATGTTAGAGAAAGCATCTTGGCATAACAGTTTTCAGTTTTCACATATGATGCTGAGTCATCATCTAATATGGCTCCTGTTACTAAATATAGAAACAAACTTTCAAAAACTTCTTAAAAACTGCTAAGCGGAACTTGATTAGATTTTACAAGAAGAATTCTGGCCTAATGGCCTTATAAGCTTGTACAGATAACAAAAATTTGCCATCAGGTATGGCCACCATTTCAAAAGTAGGGCTGCAGTTGTTCAATTTTACATGCCCTAGCGCTAGACATCACTATAAACTGCTACACTGTAGACATTTTTGTGATATGACTGATAAAGTGTTCAAGCTAAATCCAAATCACACACACTGACACCTGTCCAATACTGAATGGACTTGATAACAGGATGCATTCTATTAAAGTTGGTCAAATTCTGTCTTTTCGATGAAGTTGTATGTTTTTTTTTTGTAAAGGTAGCCATATTCAATTAAAGATTGTCATTATTCTATGGATTTTAGATACTTTCAAACTAGGATGCTTTCTGTCAAATTTGGTCAGATTTTGTTCAGTGGTTTTTAAGATGCTACTCCAGCTTTGAGCAACTAAATGATGAAGTAGGTTGTGCTCTAACTGGGGGTAAACATTTTTTTACTGCAAGTTTTAGTCATGAAATTTTCAGAGGGGTGTGGGTGTTTAAGATTGAATTTCAGAGGGTTGCTTTGTTTTACTCTATTCAAAAAGAGCATAGTTTAAAAAAATATTATTAAAATGTATATAGGACTTGTAATTCACTTCCACATATTTACAGCTGAATTGTACAAAGATCAAATTATATAAACAACAGTTATGTAGTGGTTTGCTACTGGTGTGGCATGAGGTTGTACCTTCTTACAAGGTGTCTGCTTTATTTGGCTAGCGTTATATAGAGGGAGATCGACCCTCTGTATTATCCAACATCACTATGGTGGTTCCTCAAGGTACTTTCGCCTTTTTCCCTTTTTCGACATCCCCACTGTCTCGCCTCTTTTCGGCCCTCAAACTTTGTGTGGGTAGGTAGATACATAAGTAGATACTTCAGTGAATACTTCCAAGGATACTTCTGTTTATATGTCCGTGGAGCTGTTTCCCCTTGTGCTTTCAAGCTTTGTTTGCTTCTGCCGCCAAATTTGTGTCCATTGACTTTTAAGACTTCCGGTCCCTTTGACCAATGTTTTACGAGAAAATTTCTTCCAAATTCAGTCTTGGAGTCCCTTATATTTTCACACTTGCAGGAAATTTGCAGACTTTCTAGATTTCATTTGATAAGGCAGTTTAGGCCCAAGGATTTTTTGTGTGGGAACCATGCACCTTATTTAGTGTAACCAATCAGGATTAAATATATTTACCACCTTTTATAACTAGGCACCAAAATTGTGGTCAACATGACTTATAGAATTTCAAACAATAGATCTGGAAAATTTCAAATTTGACAGTTCCAATATAAAATCGAAGGTACCCTTCCCTTTCAAGTCGTCTAACAGCTAAGTAAGCGAAGGCTTAATTAAGAACCACTTCCTCTCCCAACACAGACATTATAAATCATTGCAATGTAGCGATTTAACAGGCACCTGTCCCGATAAATCTAATTAATTGTTCTCTGGCCCCAAGTTAATGCACTCTTCATTGATTGACAGAAATTTGCATCCTTACAAATTACAATAACATTAATAATAAATACAACAACTAGATGTATTATTATTATTATTATTATTATTATACCTTTGCAGGGTAAAACATTACATAGAGGCAGAAACAATCAGTCCAAATTCCATTACCTTGTTTCACAACAGTTATTTAAAAATCTCTCTTGGACAACACTCAATGGTTGTCACTTATATAAAGATGAAAACAAAAATAGGGTTTACTGTAAAAGTCTGTCTCAAATGTTTGTCCAAAAACAATATAGCCAACGGCACAATGCCTATTGTGTAAATGACATTATACAGTATTTATAGCTGGCTAAACGACCCTGCAGGTGCATAACAAGTGACTGCAGCCATTCAACCCATACCTTAGAAATGATGAATCACAAGTCGGCAGTGATTGCTGATGGGACCTAATTAGCTGCAGACACTTTAGACAGGATTATAGCTGCCATTATTTTAGTTGAATTATACCCTAACTTGGAGTCTAACAAGAATGGAGGTACAAATTTTATGAAATTTATAGTTGTTGTTTTTAGCACATCATACTTCAAAAATTTCAACAGATTTTTTTGAACAAATGTAAAAAATTAATATGTTAAAGAAGTAAGAAGAAGTAATTACATATGGCAAAATTCAGCGTTAAGATACATGGACATATTTGCATGTGTGTGTGCATGTGCGTGTGCTGGAACATATATTTCTTCACTAGGTATTTCATGGTCTTCCCAAAACATGATGGTAGAATATATGGATTATATGGTACTGGAGATGGGGAGGGGGGGATAAGGGTGTATATGGTAACACCTGCAGAGCCTTGTTCTATATACTTTCCCCTCACAATCATTGGTGTGCCATAAATATCTTGCCATTTCATTGGTCCAGCCTTAGAAGAGGCTCCATGGGGAGAATGGCAGCAGACCACAAATTAATAGTAATTAATTAAAAACACCAGATTTTAAGCTACTTAGTTTGAGTAAGTTGGGCATTGAATATATTGGCATTTAATCTTAGCTGCTACATACTTCAAAGGTGCCTAATCTGCACTTTAATGGAGCTGAAAAGTTGCTGCAGCTGCTTTTAATCCTAGTTCCTGCTGTGAAGAAAATTTGACATACAGCTGAGAGAAGTTTGAATAATGATAAAATTATTTTCTGTTTAAAAATGAACAGCTAATACCATTAGACCATCCTTTTGCAGGTAATCTTTATGTTTTGCTTATTGTTGAAACATTGAAAATAATTTTTCACATCTGGAATAAAAAAAGGTAATGTTCTGGCATATGTGTGTATGTAAGTACATCAGCACAATAGTGGATGTTTGGTGCCAACTAAGACAAAAAGTTTAACAAAAACAAAACAATATAATGGTGAAAATTTCAGATGATAAACTCTTGCGAATTAATATAACCATGAAGTACAACAAAATAAAAATAAACCATAAAGCTATTAAAATTTTATTCAGTTTTATGAAACAGATGGTAATGGTGACCCATGTACAATTTTTAAAACATGGTCTTAATTTGTTATGTATACCACATTCCCTCCGAAAATTCCAATATTTTCTTGAGTTTAACATCATCATACATTTGTACAATTTCTTCACCCAGTTCACATAAAAATATTATACATCTCGTAGGGTGGAAGCCTGCACACATTACAATAATGTGTTCCACTGTCATTGGACAATATCATGGCATGCACTCTGGCCAAGGTGTACCATTCAGGAGGTATACATTAGTCAGAAGTGTGTCCAGTGTGCAAAAGACACAATGCTACCTCGTCCCTCCAGTGAAGGATATACCAGGGATACCACTCTCCTGTGCTAGGTTTGATGCTCCTAGGTTTGTTTTTAGAGGTTTCGTTCAACATGTTTTAGAATGTATGACAAAAACATCATGATTAAAAGAAAAGAAAAGAAAGATGGCACAAATCAGGGTTTCTCCTTGAAACATTTGTGAGGGTCCCTGAATGTTAGAATGGCCCTCTACTGAGATGGCTCCGCAGAAAAAGACAGTCCTGATCATGTAATTGATTTTGTGGGGTATAACACCATTTTTTCAGCACATGACAGGCTATACATGGCATGTATATCTAAGCGGAGGAAGAACCTGGGAAGACCTGGACAAAACTTCTTGAAAATGTCTGGTGGACAAGTTTCAGAATCAAACACTATGCTTTGACATTGTCCACGTATCCCATCCATCTGTACACCTATCCATTCGCAGTTGCTTTCATTTCCGCCTAGTAAATTTTGTTTTACACTATCTACCTTTTCCAAACATTGTGGATAGATTTGCACATTAGCAAAGAAAAAACTATTGATTCTGGGGGTTAAAGCTCCAAGGTAATGGTCACTATGACTTTAATAAGAAACTGGTTTCTGATCAGTAATATTAGTCCTACATCACAGGTTTGGACCAGACTTTGTTGATGATTTTCATTTGTTGTAAGAAGAAGCCTATCGTGAGTTAGGTGACAAGGTCAAAGGTCATGGCTACTGAATAAAATTTTAAAAAATTGCACCATAATTTTAGCTCTACATAACAAACCTGTACTTTACTTTCAGTAAATTAAACATGACTTAAAGATAAAGATTGTTTTTCTTTATTTGTTGAACTGAAATTTCCTGTTACATCATATATCCGATTCAAGGGAAGTAACTGTCCTGGGTCCCCCTGTAAAGTGAAAAACCGATCATGACTGTTGCTAATAACCTGAAAAGAAACTCATGATGTTGTCTCTTTCTCATGTTCAAAATTACTTCCTTGTCATGTAGACAATTTTTTTGAATAAGAATACCCAAGTGAGTTTATACCTCCAGAGCCAAGTTTCCAAATTTTCTCCAGCTGCTATACAAATTTTTCAAAACTGTCTGCATTTGAAGACTAGTTAATAGAAATAGATTTAAACTGGTGCTGCTGTGATGTTTATAAAATACACATTCATGATGGTTGTATTTTCAGTAATTTGCACACATGTAATGCATTGATATTACTCAAAATGTGCATTCAAAACAGCTGTGTTATTGCAACCAAAATCAAAAGAATATAATGCTAATATATCATTAAAAGGCAAGAAACTGTATACATTGAACTATTTACATTTTGGCAAATCAAGTATTTCAGCTTGGCATGAAAATGTTTGTATTAACTTGACCACCTGTGAAGGTTATATTATATTCTTGGATGGTGGTTTCATTAAGGCAGCAGTATGTAAACCGATATTTGTTAAT